>CP126897.1:111392993-111420493 GCA_030440675.1 Furcifer pardalis
TCAGAGGCAGGGAATATGCCTTTATTTTTATCTAATACATATTCAATGAAAGGTTTCCAAATCCTCCAGAACTTATTACCAGTTACTTTACCCTTATTAAAATTTAACTCCCAGGTAAGCTTTTCATTGAGTGCCAATTCCCACATTTCCTTGTACCAATCCCTTCTTTGTAAATTTTCATTATTTTTCCAGTTTCTCGCTATACATTGTCTGGCCGCCGATAACATTATCACCATCAATTCGTTATTATCCTCACTCATTTTATATTTATCCACCTCATTTAACAAGACTGTATTTGACCCCAGTTTAACCTGCACTTCCAGTATATTCTTAATTTCATCCTCAATATCTCCCCAAAAATTCTTCAGAACATCGCAAGACCACCACATGTGCTCATATGTACCTCTGGCTTTTTTACATCTCCAACATTTCTCGCTCACAGTTTCATACATTAAATGCAGTCTTACTGGGGTTCTATACCATCTCCAAATTAGTTTATAATTGTGTTCCTTCACTCTTACCGACATAGATCTCATAATACGTCTCCTCCACATTTTCCCCCATGTTTTCTCAGTGATTTTTGTGTTCAATTCCTGTTCCCAGCTATATTTCAATATTTGTTGAGCTTTCCCCCCTTTATTTAATATTTTATATATTTTACTAACTATCCCTTTTATTCCTTTGTCTCCTTTTCTTAATTTGACCAGCAATTTTTCAAATTCTGTAAGCTCCCTGTCTGATCCCAATTCCAAAAAAAATCTCTTGTTCCAATTGTTCATCTGGAGGATTTTGAACCAATCCAACTCCAGTTGCCGATAAAGCTCCTTTCTCCTCTCTAGATCCCTACAACTTTTGATCCAATCTTTCAACATAGAGACCCCATTTTCTAATAAGATATCCCTAATCCTACCGTCTATTTTCATCGGAAAATTATTAAAATCTTCTAATTCTGTAACCAATGAAATCCCTGGAATAAGATCCTTTCTTGCTTTATTCCATTCCTCTATTGTTGCTCCTATCATCTTACCCTGAATTCTCATTTTTTTGTCCTTATCCCCACATAAAAAAAATGCCTTCCCTTTCCTCGAAAACTCTTTTAATTCTAATTTTGCCCATATTGATTCTTCTCTAATTAGTAATTTGATAACATTTCGTAATTGAAAGGCTCTATAATACTTGCTAACATTCGGAATACCCAGTCCCCCTTCTTTTTGCGATACGTACCACAAGGACTTAGATATTCTAGCTCTTCGTTTCCCATTGCAAAATCTATTTATAATATTTTGATATTTTTCCAATTCTTTATCTGTGTGTTTTATTGGCAGAGCATCAAATAAAAAATTTAATTTAGGTAACAACATCATTTTACACATTGCGACCCTGCCAAACCACGATAAATTCAACTTGTTGTACTGTAGTATTTTTTTGTCTATCTCTTTCAATTGTTTTCCATAATTCAGTTCCTTAAGTTCCCCAGTTTTTTTAGCAAGTATTACCCCTAAATATCTTAATTTATTCGGAGTTTGAATATTAAATTTTTGCTTTATTTCTTCTTCATCCTTCTTACTCCCATTAACTAAGATCATCTCGGATTTATCCCAGTTCACCCTTAAACCTGTCATTTCCTCAAAAGTTTTCAAATGTTCATTAATCTTTGGTATTACCCGTACTGGTTGTTTAATTGTGATTAGTGTATCATATAAACTTATTTTATTCCCTTCTATTCCAAATAATTCTTTATCTTGCCGTATTAAATTCGCCAATAGTTCCATAGCCAATACAAACAGTGTGGGCGACAAGGGGCACCCCTGCCGAGTTCCAGCCTCCAATTTTATTTCTCCTGTATAACTATCATTAAATTTCACTGTCGCTATCCCCTGTTTATATAAATTCTTAATAACTTTTTGAAATTTGTTTCCAAATCCGTACAGTTTGATTACCTCATGTATCGTTGCCCATTGCAAAGAATCAAATGCTTTAAAAATATCCAATGCTAAAAAACCTACTTTATCCTTTTGCTTTTCAGCTATATCCAATAAATCCACTACCCTCCTTGTAAGATCTGACATATACCTGCCCTTTACAAACCCTGCTTGATCATCTCTTATGTATTTGGCTATGAAACTATTTAGCCTAGTCACCATTATTGTAGAAAATTTTTTAGCATCTTGGTTAATTAGGGATATCGGCCTATATGACTCTATTTTCTGTAAATCCTTACCCGGCTTAGGGATCAATGCAATAATAGATCTATTCCAAGATTCCGGTGTTGATTCTCCCTCTAAAATCCCATTAAACAATTTCTGTAATCTTGGAACAATCCAGGGCTTAAAATCCTTATAAAATTCAGCAGGAAGCCCATCTTCTCCTGGTGCTTTGTTCAATTTTAATTTATTAATTACTTCCTCAATTTCTTTTACCGATATTTGTTCCTCCATCCTATTTCTATGCTCTTCTGTTATTAATGATATGTTATACTTTTTAAAATAATCCTCCAATTTGTTCAAATTTACCTGCTTCTTTGAGTATAGTTCTTTATAAAAGGCCTCTATTATTACTGCTTTCTCTTTCCTTTTATTACATCTCTTCCCCTTCTCATCTACCAATACTTCTACCTGGCCTTTATTCTTTTTATCCCTCGCTGCTTTTGCTAATAACTTAGAATTTCTGTTACTATACTCGAAATATTCTCTTTTTAAAAATATCAAATCTTTTTTTACCCTTTCCATGTCCTGGGCTTCCAATTCTTTCTTTACTTTCTGTATCTGATGTAATACCCTCTGATCTTTACCCTTTATATGTTCCCGGTGAAGTTGTTTTAATTGTGTTTCCAATTCCTGAGTTCTATTGATGTTCCGTTTCTTTTTCCAACTACTTAGTTTTATTGATTCTCCTCTAAAGATCGCTTTCATTGTATCCCATACCCCTCCTGAGCTGACCTCATTATTATCATTCCATGTCCAATATTCATCCCATTTCTCCATAATTTGTTTTTTCATGCTATCCTCTTTGTATAATTTTGAATCATATCTCCAAACATATCTTTTCCTATCACCTTCATCCAATTTTATATCTATACTAATCTTGGCATGATCTGATTCTCTAAATGTCCCTATTTTAATATCCTCTGTGTTTTTCAGTAACCCTTGCGTTACAAATATATAGTCAATCCTTGAATACATATCATAAACTTGAGAATAGTAAGTATAATCCCTTTCCTGTCCTTTAAGTTCCCTCCATACATCTTTTATATTCATTAGTTTTGCCCAATCGCTTAGAATATATTTATTACTTCTCTTCTTAATACTTGTAGTGTCAATCTCGGAACTTAACAAGTTGAAATCCCCCCCAATAATCATATTCCTCGTTCCTTCTTTCTGTAGAATTATTCTTAATTTTTCTAAAAATTCTGCCTGATTGGTATTCAGGGCGTATATGTTTGCAAGAGTTATCTCTTCATCTTCTATCCTCCCCTTAATTATTAGATATCTCCCCTCTGGGTCAGCTGTAGATTTTATTACACTAAAACCCAATTTTTCCGAAATAAGGGTTGCAACACCTCTCGCTTTTGATGTCCCATAAGCCATTTCATAAATGTCAATTCCTCTCACAAATAATTTATTAGTGTCTGCCGATTTTTGATGGGTCTCCTGTAGAAAGATGATATCAGGTTTAGATTTGTTGAGCGCTATCTGCAACCTCCTCCTCTTCACGGCATTCCCTGTCCCTTTCACATTCCATGTTAACAACCTTAAATTCTTAACCATTTATGTTTACTAGTCCCTCCCCTCCTTTACATTCCTCCCCGGACGTGTTGTCCCCATCCCCTACTAAAAATCTAAATAAAAAGCTAAGAAAAAATACAAAAAAATGAATACAATATAATGACAAAAAAAACAATTGTACATTCTCAGTACAAAATAACTCAGTAAGGTAAAATACTTGAAAAAAACTACTTACTACTACTACAAAAAAGAAAAGAAAAAAAACTTACCTACTCTTCCATTTTCTGCTACCCTCCCCACACCTTGTCCCAAGATGTCGCCTCTATCCTTCAAAGAGGGGGGGGGACCGGGGAAAAAAAGCATTATGTTCTTCTAAAGCCCCCCTCCCTCCACCATTATAATTTATTCTGCAAGTTATTTATTCAAAAAGCTCCGCACTCGATGTTCCTGATACTTCCGCTCCTCCCACTGCACCCTCCACTGCACCCTCCTTATTCAGAACCGGGCCCATCACCCCAACCGCGTACAAATCCGTTCTCATAGCAATCCATTCTGGGCTAGCCACCTTCATGAACCCAAGTTGAGTCAAGTACTCCAAGACATCTGTTCTGTCATCCAAAATATGCCATCTTTTTTCATAAAAAAATCTCAACTGTTGTGGAAATCTCCAATTATACTTAATGTCTTTTGAAGCCAAAAATTTCGTCACAGGTTTCATCATGTATTTCCATTTTCTTTCCTCCGGCGCTATGTCATTGTAGATTTCCACATCAGCCCCCTCAATCTTTAGAATGCCAGACCCCGCTTGTTTGATGTAAGGCATCACTTTTAACTTATCCGCCCAATTTGCAAACTTAACCAAAACATTCCTTGGTGATCTCCTGTCTCGCCTTCCCCCCACTCTATATATAGCTCCAATGTCTTCTGCCACAAACTCTTTTCCCATTTTCAAAGAATTCAGCCAATCTACTATTCTATCTCTAAGCTTGTCTGGCGTTCGTTCGGCCATTTTGCGTATCACAATGTTCTGTTTTCTCTGCCCCTCCTCCACCATCATCATCCTTTTCTCTTGAACAGATACTCTTGAAGCAATCACATGCTCTTGAATCAACATCTCATTCATAGAAATCTTTGCTTGCTCTAAGTCCTTTTGCATTGTGTCAGTAATCACGTTAATTTTTTTTGTATTCTCAGTAACCTCCTTCTGCATATCAGTCAGAGTCCTGGCCAGGCTCTCATGTTGTAGCCTGGCCAGTTCTCTGTCTTTTTTCATTTCTTCACAATTATTCTCCACCATTTTATTCAATTTTTGCATTGCAACCTGATTATCATTTACATTTTTAACCAATTGTTGTAAGATAGCACACATATTGTCCATCCTTTCCGGTAAATCCTCTAGTCGACGTCCAGTGCCTGCTTGAGAATCCGTTGCTACTGTTGCTGCCTCCATCTTTGGTGACGGTGTACGCCTTTCCCTATCTTTCTGATCTTTTTCTAATCTCTCTCTCCTCGTCTTTGGCTTAACTGCTTCCTCTCCTCCCTGCATGGCCTATCTGTTTAGTTCTGCCTTTTAAATTTATAACTTTATCTGTCCCCTCAAAATAGCTCAAACCCAATTGTATCTACCTTCAATTGTATTCAAGGTTATAATATCTAAATAGTTACATCCACATTTACATTAATCAGTAAATTAATATCAAAAAAAATCAGAGATGCAATAGCCCAAAACCAAAACCTGTAAAAATAAATTCAAAATGGACACTTAATGCTTTCTACATGTGAGCCAAAGAACAAGGAGAGGGAGAATAGGAGGAACAGGAAGGGAGAAGCAATTTATAGCACTGCTGAGACCGCTGCAATTTTCCTTCTTCAAAAAGGCAAGGTGACTTCCCTTCTTTCAGAGAAGATAGAGACGGAAGGGCTATAATCCCTAATCAATCACCCAAGTCCAACAAATATTAGGTCTGGTCAAGGTCCTTCTTCTCTTCTTTGTTTCGCTGCCACTCTTAAACTCGTTGCTGCCCCCTAAATTAAGTTTCGATTGTCCCAGGCAGCCAGCAACAGTTTTTTTTTTCCTCCCACAAAGTCACAGTCCAGAAACCTTTGTTAAAAAATGTTATAATCTGACCATCCCCTCCGTTATAAGTTCTTGGGACGAGATTTTCCTATAGGCTAACTAGGCTTCAGCCAAGGGCCTCAAGATCAAGAGGGGCCTATATTCAAATTGTTAGCAAATTGTTTCATTTAACATATTGATATATATCACAGTAATGATGTATTTTATTATCGCGCATGTAATTTACAAACTAAAAAATGGGAGGTGAAAGCAGGGCCACATAAGTGGAATAGCCTACCTCCTAGGGCCTCTTTTCATGTAAACCCGGCCCTGCTCAAAACCCAGGACTTGGCCAGGGAATTGTGCAAAGCCTTTGCTGCTCTCTTTGGTTCCTGGTTTCTAGCCTAGGACTACTTCCAGCCTCTTCTCTCTCCTGAATCTTGCCTAAGAATTCCCTGGCATTGCACTAGCTGGAGCTCCAGGGCTCCTCGGCCTCAAGACAGTCAAACAAGACTGAGGGATCATCTTTGTTACCCCTAATCTGGCCACTGGGAGTGTTTCCCCCCAGGCACGATGAATACCTCGGTGTGAGTGTGATAATATATGCAGCACAAGACACACTATTTTCATGGTCCAAAGATCTCTTATGGGTGTTCATCCAAACGTGTGAGTTCATTCATGTGCTCTATTTAGAGCATACCTGGTAAGATCACACCTGTCCATTCAGCATACCAAGAGGTTGGTGTAAGCAAATATGCTCCTGAGCCCCACCCCTACCAGGCACTGGTGGCCCTTGCACTTCCTGCAGCCAGAGGGCCACACCCAGTCACCAGTTCCTGCCATCCTTCCACAACTTTAACTAGAGCTCACTTTCATCCATCAAAGTCAAGTGTTGGCCCTCCAAAACTTAATGGATGCCGGTTCTCATCAGCCAAAGGCAGCAGAAGCAGCAATGAAGCAAGTGGGGAACAGTCTACTCCAGGAAAATCTTGAGAGCCACAAATCCCCCATCCAGATTAAGTTTTTTAATTAAAGAAAGTAAAAGAGTATCTAAGACAGGGCCTCATGAAGTTCCACTTTTAAAACAATGATGTCTTAGCTAAAATTGTCTCTCATTGTCTCCTGTTTACATTTTGTCTGCTTTGAGCTAGGCAGTTAACTTGTTAGCCCAAATCTGGAAACCCCACTCTTATTTATGTTTATAAATTTTTATAATGAATTTTATTTTTCCAATAAAATTATTTTAACCTTTAATTTCCATCCCCCCCCCCAATCTAACCGCTAGGTATATGTGTCCATAATCACTACACGTCACATGCAACCATTCAGCACAACCACAGGTAAATAACTGTGATGCATCTATTTTTAATGAATATTCTAAAAAATCAAACCACAAACTAAATATTTTTACTGTTTTCAAGACAGTTCCTCAAAAGCAGTTTCCTTGAAAGCTGCTCCATTTAAATAAAGGAAGGCAGGACAGCAGGGTTTCAAAAATCCCGCTCCATTGACTTGTATTGGATGGGGAGTTTGAAACTGCAATAAGAGGGAAAGTTAAAAGTAAAAGTATTTATCTCTTCAAAGGAGAATGGGTTACAATGTATCACTGAGGTTTTATATTTGGGTGTACAAAGGCTGCTTCCAGGAATCAATTGAAAACCTATGACACAAATGCCTACACAGTATAAAGATTAAAAATAAGAATAAATTTTAAAAAATGGTTTCTTTGTTTAGGGAGTGTGGTTGAGCTGAGGATGAAAAATTAACCCTTTAACTGTTTAATAAAAGTTTAAAATAATAAAGAAAACCCATTTCTTCCTCCCAAAGTGTTGCTGGACATCGGACCTTGCCTTGCCAAGACCAAGGGTTTGCAAGGGTCAGGTGTCCTTGAGAGTAAACCCAATCAAGGGAGTGCTCTCGTCTAGCCCGATTTAGCTCATAGCTAATTTTAAAATAAATTTTCTTTTGGCGGACAGGTGGTGGCCAGCCATGCCTGCTGCAGACTTAACCCCTTAACTCCCAATGATGTAAAATATGTTAAAAATTAATTTAAAATGTTTCTGTATGTGCTAACATTTCAAATATTTTTGTGTTAAGATAGGAAGCCTCCAGCCACCCAGTCTAAACCTCCAGAAAGATTAGAACTGAACCAAAAATTAATTAAACAAACTCTGTAAGAGTAGCATCTGGTGGCCCTTGGGGTTTGGGCCCCCTGGAGCCCCTCTGCCTGGCCTGAGTGACTTCTGCCTCCCACAACCCAGGACTTTCGCCACAAAGGAAACACTCCAGTCACTTCTTGGAAGGTTAAAACTGTATTTAAGGAAAGAGTTACATGCAAACTCCCTTTCAGGAGAGGAGGAGGGCCCCCCCAAGGGCTCCTCCCTTCTAGAGTAACAATCTACATTAAGGTGCTTCCCAGGCAAGCTGAGCAAAGGAGTGCAGAACAGAAAAAGAACAGAACGTTAACCTCCAGCAAGCACAGGCCACAAACATATTGCAGTAATTTATCACCTCTCTTGATACTCCATCACCCATGATGCTGGACCTGCCACCCATCAAGAGCTAGAGCCAATCAGGGTCACAGTATGGAAATTATGAGACACACACACCCCGATGTTACAGTCCAGTACACAGTCCAGGTTCGTTAGGTAATCATTTTGAGAAGAAAAGAATAATCCCACACCATAGCCAGGGTCTTATATGCCATTGAGATCCAGAATTGAACTAACTAACTTCTCTGCAAAATGGAGATTCTGCAGTCAGGTGGGTAACCCTTGCACAATCAGGGAACAGAAGAAAACCTTCTCAAAACAATATTTGTTTACACACGTGCACAGTCAGTTAAGTCAAAACATGCTAGCTAGAGAGATAGCACAGGATCACTGGCTGAAAAACAAACTGTCTCGTGACACGTAGTCTATGAGGCAGAGAGGGAACAAAGGATTTCTATGAGGCCTAGCTAAAAACTACAACCTCAAGCCTTGGGACACATGAGGAAATATGTCGTTTCCTGACAACCCCCTCCAGTGTTAATGCCCCAGGAATGTGCTCCCTCCCTTGGGAACTGTGGAGGAGGGCCTAGGTGCACTAGGTGCTCGCACCCTAGGTGCTCGCACCCTAGGTGCTCGCACCCTCACTCCGGGCCTCGCCATTTCGGCCTCGCTATCTTGGCCCAGAGCAGAAGAATGCTGACAGCTGTGGCTGCCCAGAGGACATTCCCGCCCCCTCCAGGCTTCACTATCAAAGACCGTCGGTGGCAGGTATCGAGAGGACGCTCCTGCTGGCAAGAGGACGCTCGCACCCTCACTCCAGGCCTCGCCATTTCGGCCTCGCCATCTTGGCCCAGAGCAGAAGAATGCCGACAGCTGTGCTTTTATGATGACCTGATATTGTGTAATTTGTAATTTGTAATTATGATTGGGGACTCTGGGGATTTTGAACTGTAACTGTGATTGGGGATTGGGGATTTCTGATATGTTTTTGATTTTGATTTTGTATTATTTGAAGTGTTGCTGAAATGTTTTATTAATTGATTATAGTGTTGAATGTTATATTTGTGAGTTTTGTGAGCCGCCCTGAGTCAGTTGCACCGAGTAGGGCGGCATATAAATTGAATAAATAATAAATAATAATAATAATAATAATAACTATCCAACCTGGCCCAGACTGAGAAGAGCCAAGCTTCTTCTCCTTCTTCTCACAGGGAACAAACTGCAGACCTCCATGGAAAAATATATCTTCTCTCTTGCCGAGGACCAAAAACATCCAGGCCTCCACCCCCAACAAGAACCAGAACAATCAAGGGGTCTCCATTTTTGAATTCATTCTGGCCTTTACAAACTCTTTACTTGCTAGTTTCTCTTCTGACTGTCCCCCCCGGGGGGGGGCAATCTAAATGTCGGATTTTCAGTTTCCTCACCTAAGGATAGTTTTTAATCATGTCTTTGCCTTGCATCTTTGTTTTGGGCTTAAACAGAGGTAAGGATGTTTGGATATGTGTAGAATGTCTTGTTTTCCACCGGGAGGATTGGTAAGATGTGGACGGGGGAGGCTATGGGTGGATATGCGCGGTTCATCTCAAAGAGCTCAGAATTGCCTCCGTCCATTGGCAGACCGGATCTACTGCATCTGATGTTCCTGTGTTCCATTGGGTGCACATCAGGTGGGTGAGTGTTCCCACTCAGTGTACGTCTGGAGGATTCACATTTTCATTGACCAGGCATTGTGCCTTGTATTTCATGTATGCATTTCCAATTTACCACAGTTCTTTACCCTTTCATACTGTATCCCATAAACTATGTAAACTTTCATAATTATCTTTTATTTTCATAAATATTGATTCAATACAGGATAGACTGCAGCAGCACGTGGAGAGAGAATTACCAGAAGTGCAGGCAGGGTTCAGAAGAGGGACAGGGACTAGAGACCATATTGCCAACATACGTTGGATCATGGAAAAAACAAAGGAATATCAGAAACAAGTCTACTTCTGTTTCATTGATTACCCCAATGCCTTTGACTGTGTGGACCACAACAAAATGTGGCAAGTAATTAAAGAGATGGGTGTAAGAGTTTTTCTTTCTGATAGTGTGACCGGGCTCAACTCTTGTTATTTAGACACAGAGCACACAATCTTCAGTAGTCTATATGTTTATTGGAAGGCAAAGGTTTCACAGAGTATACATAGGTGAAAAAGTGTCAAAATCCTCAAAATCCTCCTCCTCCTACATGGTTCAATACAGCACAGAAAAAGAATAAAGAGAATTCAAAATGAGCAAAGCGTGCATCACCCAGAACAAAGGATTACATGCATTTTTATAGTGTTACATCACTCCAGATCCCATACTCCCCCTTCCCGCCATAAGCCCTCCAGTCACCAGGCTCATTCAGGGTTAATTACCACAGTCACTCAAGTAGAGTCCTCCGCCTCTTTGTTCTCACTCCCCAAGAAGCAGCCCCCTCCTTTGGAATGTCCTCTATAGATAACTCCTGGGACCAAGCGGAGCCATTCCTGCTCCCCCCACCTGCCTCCTCCTTGCCAGGGCGCCTAAACACAGGGTAAGAGAGAGAATGTTCCCAAGAGGGGGATGGGCTTTCTCAATCTTGCCTTTACATTGGGAATACCAGAACACCTTATATGCCTCATGAGAAATCTGTACATGAATCAAGAAGCAACAGTTAGGACAGAATATGGAATGACTGAGTGGTTTGGAATAGGAAAAGTAGTAAGACAAGGCTGCATTTTGTTACCTTGCTTATTCAACATACACAGAGCACATAATGCGCAATGCAGGGATGGAGGAATCACAATTTGGGATCCAAATTGCTGGGAGAAACATCAACAATTTGAGATATGCAGATGATACCATCCTAAATGGCAGAAAGTGAGGAGGACTTTTAAAAGCTCCTGATTAGATTGAAAGAAGAAAGTGAAAACACTAACTTGAGACTCAATATCAAGAAAACCAAGATACTGTAATGGCAACAGGCCCTATCAGTCCCTGGAAAATAGATGGGGAAGAAGTAGAAGCAGTGACAGATTTCACTTTCCTAGGATCAAAGCTCACTGCAGATGATGATTACAGCCATGAAATAAAAAGGTGACTGATTCTTGGGAGGCAAGCGATGAGAAACCTGGGGAACATACTGAAAAGTAGAGACATCACCTTGCAAACAAAAATTCGTATAGTGAAAGCAATGGTATTTCCAGTGGCAATGTAGGGTTGTGAGAGCTGGACCACTAGGAAAGCTGAGCGCAGAAGAATAGATGCCTTTGAGATGTGGTGTTGGAAGAGAGTTTTGAGAGTTCCCTGGACAGTGAGGAGAACAAATAGGTCAATCTTAGAAGAAATTAACCCTGACTGCTCCTTAGAAGGTCAAATAATCAAGATGAAGCCAAAGTACTTTGGACATCAAATGAGAAGAGAGGATTCACTTGAGAAAGCCTTGATGCTGGGAAAGGTCAAGGGCAAAAGAAGAAGGGGGTGGCCAAAAATGAGATGGCTAGATGGTATTGTAGAGACAATGGGCACAGAACTGAGCGAGTTGAGGAGGAGGGTAGAGGACAGAAGTGCCTGGCGGACAGTGGTCCATGGGGTCATCGCTGAGTCAGTTGCACCGAGTAGGGCGGCATATAAATTGAATTAATAATAAATAAAGGGTCGGAATCAACTGTGCGACTGATCAACAACAACAAAAACCTGTGACCTGTTGTTTTGTGTCTGATGTAATCACCTGCTGGGGGCCCTTTGTTCTACTGTTTAACTACCCAAGATAGGGAAACCTTGAGTGTACATGTAGGAAAGTATAGAAACCTCATTGCAGATCCAGAGGACAGGGAAGCTCAATTTTTTTAGAGGGTGGATTTATTTCTTTTGATTGACAAGTGGCCATTGTCAATCTGAAACTAAATAAAATTTGTTTCTTTACCCTGAATCTTGACTCTGTGTTTCCTGGGGATTCCGCCAATGCCGGACCTCCCTTTTAAAGTAAGTAAGGTTTTCACCATCTGCCAGTGATCCTAGGAAGCGCTTCATTTCTTTGTGGCGTGTGTGTCTTCCATGTTACTCATTCATTCATTCATTCATTCATTCATTCATTCATTCATTCATTCATATTTATCCACCGCGCTCCTTACTGAGGTGACGCAAAGCGGTTTACATATCATAAAAATCACAAAAGCAAAGAAATAAAGACCATCCTCTAAACAACCTCAAATTTAACACTATAAAAGATTTAAATTTTTAAAAATCTTAACAGATTTAAAAGATCTCAAAATTACAATAACTATCACAGTTTACAATAAATCTTACCTATTAAAAGAAAAGTGGTGGGGGGGCCCTCAAACTAACCAGCAAGCTGGGGTCATTGTGCATCCCATATCCCATACCTGCCCTGCCAAAATTACAATAACTATCACAGTTTACAATAAATCTTACCTATTAAAAGAAAAGTGGGGGGGGGGGCCCTCAAACTAACCAGCAAGCTGGGGTCATTGTGCATCCCATATCCCATACCTGCCCTGCCAAAATTACAATAACTATCACAGTTTACAATAAATCTTACCTATTAAAAGAAAAGTGGGGGGGGGGCCCTCAAACTAACCAGCAAGCTGGGGTCATTGTGCATCCCATACCCCATACCTGCCCTGCCAGCCATGTTTTTTAGATTCTTCCTAAAGGGCAGCAACTCCGTCTGGAGACGTCACTCAGTTGGCAGGAGGTTCTATAGGGCCGGCCGGTTTAAGCTCCCTCAGTTCTACTGCGAACCATGGGGAGGATCGATGACCACGGCACAGAGAGGCCATAGTGGCGCGATCACATCCAAAGCCACTTTCACCCTCTTGTTCTTGATCCACGGCGAGGAGTGAGAGTGGGGTTTTTAGGTTAAAAACTGATAACAAAGCCTTTGACAGATTACAGACATAATTGCAGTAAAGGTATCCATAATCTACATTAAGTAAAGGTAAAGGTCGCCCTTGCTTGAAAGCTAGTCTTATCTGATTCTATGGCTTAGTGCTCATCTCTGTCTACAGCCAAAGAGCCAGCACTGTCTGCGTTTGGAGAGGTTTCCATGGACATATGGCAGGCATGACTAAACACCAGAGTGAATGAAATGCTGTTACCTTTCCCACTGAAGTAGTACTTATTTATCTACTTGCAATTTCTTGCTTTTCAACTGCTAGGTTGGCAGGAGCTGGGACAGAGACGGGAGCTCACTCTGTCATGACGCAGGCGATTCTCAACCTGGTGACCTTCCAATTTTCCAGTTCTTAAGTTCATCATTTTAGCCACTAAACCGCCTTAGTCTCTATAATCTACATAAAGTTACAATAAAACCCCGACCAGTGATGGGATGACAAATTGGGCGTGGCCAATGTCATGATGTCATGACGTCACGGCATCGTGGGCGGGGACTTAAAATAAAAAATAAAATAAAATAAATAAATAAACACACACACACACACCCTCAAACCACCCACCCACCCACCCGCCACACAAACCCGTAAATAAATTAATTAAATAAATAAAATAAAAATTAAATAAAAATACAATCCCAAACACAAACCCCTCACTTACCCCTGGGAGGGCTTGGCAGGGGCAGACAGCCAGGGCAGGCCAGGCCTCAACTTGCCTATGGGGGCTCGGCAGCCCCGGGGAAGGTGCCCTCCTCTGAGGGCTGGTGCCGCCTGCCCACGCCGCCGCCGAAGTCATCGCCGCCGAAGTCATCGCCGCCAAAGTCATCGCCGCCGCTATCTCCACCGCCATCTCCACCGCCGCCGCCATTATCTCCATTGTCACCGTTGCCGCCGCCGCCATCATCGCCACCATTGCCGCCGCCGCCGTTGCTGCCACTACCACCATCGCCGCCGCCATTGCCGTCGCCACCATTGTTGCCACCGCCGTCATTGCCGCTGCCGCCACTATCGCTGCGGTCGCCGCTGAATTTTTTAAAAAAATTGGACTTATTGCGCATGCGCAGAAACTCAATCTGAAGAATTGCGCGTGCGTCAGATTGAGTTTCTGCACATGCGCAGTAAATCGGAGCCATTTTGGCTCCAATTTTAATTTTTCTTTTTCTTTCAGTGAGGCGTCTGGAATCAGACTCCTCAAAAGTTGACTCCCCTCCCAGAGAACCCTCCAGGATTGTTCCTACCAGTTCCAAGGAACTGGATGGAACCGGGGTCATCCCATCACTGACCCCGACTTACATATGCCTCGAGTTACATAAAATTCGACTTACACAATGATTTTCTGCTGAAACCATGTCCCGGTTTACATGATTTCCTATGGGTTTGCTTCAAGATCGTTAATTCTGAGAGTTAACAAGGCAAAAGGAGTTATCCAGTGCTTAGAATTCTCTGACCAGTCAAAAAAGTAAAGTGACTTTAATTCTTATTGTATTCCTTTCCTTAAAGAAACAATTAAAAAACTCACTATTGGTAGAACGATTAAAAATTCATTCTGTCAAGTTTTATTCCTGCATCGAATAACTCAACAGTGAGAAACAAAAGCAACAACGTTTTTGGGGTTTTTATTTTGCACCTCTCGCCTGTGGAAACTTTTTCTTTTGCAGGCAATGGCGCCTGTGGGAGTGAGGTTTTACAAAGGTCTCCCATGGTATCCTCTGGTCCACTTTCAGTCCTAGCAGTAGAAGCAGCAGGAGTAAGAAAGGTGTATCAGCTACACGTCATCTGGAGGATTTGTGGTGTATTTTGTCAAATTCGAATATGAAAAGTGCTGTTTAAAAAAAAAGGCATATGTTTCCCATTATCAGAAAACTTTTGTAAACAAAGAGAACAATAAAAATAACAAAGGCAACTTGACATTTTAGGCTTTCTTAAATGTTTGAAGACAACAACCACAAGCTGCTCTGCCTGGGCTCCGAGGAGAGGCTGGATTCTTTCACAAGAGACACCTCCAGGTTGTTTTGCTCCTGGTGGCACCGTATGACTTTCAGTAAAGTATTCCACAGGCATCATTTGGACTAGCCGAAAAGCAGCCAGGAAGGATGTTTCCTATTACCTTAGGAAGTCAGGCGCTCGGACGATCATGTGCTGGAAATCTTCCAGAGAAAGCTTGCCATCATTGTCCAAGTCAGCTTCATCCATCACTTTGTTACACACCAGGCAGACCTCCTCAGGCGTCAGCTCTTTGCGGGTCAGTTTATTAACAGTCTTCTCCAAGTCAGATTTGCAAATGTAGTCATCATTGTTAAAGTCTGCTAAAAGGAACACTTAGAAATGTCAGAGAGAGAGCCCAACAGGACGCTAAAATTGTTTTGAGGGTTGAGGGGGGAGGGGGGGAACTAAGCTTCTCATTATCTGGGTCCAACACAAGAATGCCTCACACTGTCTCTTTTCTGCCTGTGGGTCCTTCCAAAAGCAAGATTGCCAAAGGATCGGATTCTCTTAATTCAACCCCAATGATGGGATGATAAAAACATTTCTACCACTCCCTGATGTCACAGACATTGTGGGTGTGGCCACCATCATGACATCATGGGCGGAGCCACTGTCATGACGTTGTGGGTGGGACCTAAAAATAAAAAATAAAAATACATTTTAAAAAATAAATAAATAAAATAAAAATAAAACACACACACACACACCCCTCAACCCACCCACCCACCCACAACACAAAACCATAAATAAATTAAAATAAATTAAATTAAATTGAAATAAAACACACACACACCTCAACCCACCCACCCACAACACAAAACCATAAATTAAATTAAATTAAATTAAATTAAATTGAAATAAAACACACACACACCTCAACCCACCCACCCACCCAAACAACCATAACACAAAACCGTAAATAAATTAAATAAATAAAAGAAAGACATAAAATAAAAATTAAATAAAAAATACACCCACCCCAACATCCACCCACCCATCCCAAACACAATCCCCTCACTTAAAAGTCAAATAATACAAAACAGTACTTACCCTTGAAAGCGGCCAAGCTCCCTCCAGGCAGACGAGCGGCAGAGGCCGCAGGAGGAGGAGGCATGGCTAGCTGGACAGCCCAGGGCCGCCTGCCTAGGGTTCTGGCCAGGAGGCCCTGGGCTGCCCAGCTAGGCGCACCACCTCCTCCTGCGGCCTCTTCCACTGCCGGGCACCGAGACCAGGGGCAGCCCGCTGAGGGTTGTGGCCGGAAGGCCCTGGGCTGCCCAGCTAGACGCACCTCCTCCTCCTGTGGCCTCCTCTGCTGCTGGAGCTGCTCCAATAAGGCCTGACTCTGGCAATAATTAACGCCCATGCGCAGAAACACAATCTGATGCATGTACGATTCAAAATTACAGCACGCATGTGTCAGATTGACTTCTGGCTCCAATTTTAATTTTTTTCCTTTTTTTTGAGGCATCGGAACCAGACGGCTCAAAAAAAGGTCTACCCTCCTGTAGAACCCTCCGGGATTGTTCCTACTGGTTCTATGGAATCGGTTGGAACCGGCATCATCCCATCACTGGTTCAACCCCAATGATGAGATTCATCCAGCCTTTGCCCTGGCCATTGGGCTAGCTTTAGGAAAGTGCGTACACTCACGCTCGCGCTCTCTCTCTCTCACTCACACACACACACACACAGAGACACACACAATCTCATTCTCTCTGCAAATGCCAGGCTCTTCTTATTTCTTACATGTGGTGAGTTGCAGTCAGTATAAACATACAGTCAAACCTCAAATAAAGAGCGCCTCGCTTAAAGAGTAACTCGCTTAAAGAGCAGAATTTTCTCTGAATGTTTGCTTCGCTTAACAAATAAAACCAACCAAAAACTCGCTTAGCAAATAAATCAGGGTTCGCAATCCCCCCCCTCACAATTGGTCACTTACAATGGTGTTTCGCTTCAAGAGCAATTCTGTGGAACGCATTATGCTCTTTAAGCGAGGTATAACTATATTTTCTTCCAATGTGGTACTGGCTCTTCAGCAAGGCTTTGGTACGCCCCCTCCTGAAAAAAACATCACTCGACCCCACGGTACTTGCAAACTATTGACTGGTGTCCAACCTGTCCTTTTTGGGCAAGGTTTTGGAGAAGGCAGTGGCACGGCAGCTACAGGGAATCTTGGATGAAGCGAATTATCCGGACCCTTTTCAGTCAGGATTCAGGCCCGGATATGGCACCGAAACTGCATTGGTCGTCCTGGTGGATGATCTCTGGTGAGAGCGGGACAGAGGGCATCCGTCTGTCCTGGCTCTTCTTGACCTCTCAGTGGCAGTCGGTGTGGCTGGAGAGTGAGAAATCCAGCCCTAGGCCCTTTCAGTATGGGGTGCCTCAGGGCTCGGTAATCTTGCCTCTCCTATTTAACATCTACATGAAACCGCAGGGTGAGATCATCCGTTCCCATGGGGTGAGGTATCATCAGTATGCTGATGATACCCAGCTATACATCTTGGCCCGTGGTGACCCAAGCAATGCAGTGGAAGTCCTTTCCAGGTGCCTGGAGGCTGTCAGGGTCTGGATGGGGGACAACGCGGGCTTCAGCTGAACCCTGGCAAGACTGAGTGGCTGTGGTACGGGGGTACTGGGCCATCTCGGGAACTACCATCTTTGGTTCTGGCCCAAACAGTTTTGCCCCAAACAGACCCAGTGTGTAATCTGGGGGTCCTCTTGGACTCACGACTATTGCTCAAAGAGCAGGTGGCAGTTGTGGCCAGGAGGGCTTTTGCACAACTTCATGTTATACGCCAGTTACTCCCGCTCCTAGATCGGGAGTTCATGATCACACATGCTCTGGTCACCTCCAGACTAGATTATTGTAATGCGCTCTACATCAGGCTGCCCTTGATGACCATCCGGAGGCTTCAGCTGGTCCAGAATGTGGCTGTCCGGGTAGTGATAGGGTGTGGGTGGTATGCACATGCCTCGCCTCTGCTTCGGGAGCTGCACTGGTTGCCGGTTTGCCTCCAGGTGCAATTCAAGGCATTGGTTATCACCTTTAAAGCCCTATATGGTAGTGGGCCAGGATATTTAAAAGACCGCATCACCCCAAGACCACAGTGATTGTATTGTATTTGTTATATTTATATGGTGTTTTTATGTATATTTCATACTGTAACATTGTTAGCCTCTCTGAGTTGCTTTGGCAAGGAGAGCAGCATATAAATTGAATTTAATAATAATAATAATAATAATAATAATAATAATAATAATAATAATAATAATAATAATAATAATAATAATAATAATAATAATAATAATTTTAAAAAAACATCTGTCCGTCCCACCAGGGCGGACCGGAGAGGCTCTCTAGTTGTTCCACCGGCCAGAGAGGCACATCTCTCTGGCACTGGAAGGAGGGCCTTCTCTGTGTCCACTCCGGCCCTCCTATGGAACCTCCTACCAACTGAGCTACGTCTACAGATGGACTTGCTGTCTTTTAGGAAGAACTTAAAAACATGGCTGGTGGGACAAGTATGGGGTCCTGACAGTACAATTACCCCAGCTCACTGGCTTGTTTGAGCTCCCTCTCCCCCCTGGTCTTTTAATCTTTTAATCTTTTTGTTTTAAGTTGTTTTTAACTTTTTAATTATTATTGGAACCTGTTGATTTTTATAAATTTTAAAAACTTTTTAAATTTTATAATTGTAATTTTGAAGTTTTTAACAATGGGTTTGGGTTGTGTTGTATTATGCTTTTATGATGTTGTAAACCGCCCTGGGTCGCCCCGGTGAGAAGGGTGTCATAAAAATGTAAATAAATAAATAAATAAATAAGGTGCCCAGTGTTGTCATTTGGGCTTTAACAGGCAAATAATCTTGGAAGTGCTTGATTGCTCTGCCACTGCTCTCGGGAGCCGATCCCAAGCCACGCGGGCTCTCCCTGCCACTGTGAATCTCCCTTCCTTTGAGTGGAAGGAGTGGGAGTTCCCGCTAGGGATGGCTTCTCATGACAACCAGAGGCAGTACAAATGGCAAAAAGGCTGCCCATGCCATGGTATGCAAGGCTGGCAAGGCCATGGGTACAGCAGGGAAGAACACTTTCCTACATAGAGATTTCGCTCTCCAGGGACTCCCAAATCCCCCCCCCCCATCACTCACCATAGATCTTGAAAGCATAATAAGCCTTGAGGTCACGAGGCGCCATTTCACTCATCACTGAGAACATATCCAGGAAGTCATCTAAGGTCATGTTTCCCTGGCCATCCTCCGAGAAGACTTCAGCTATCCGTTGGCGGAAGGGATTGTCCTTAGGAAATATACAGGCAGAATGTGAAACAGGCCAGGCCTCTTGTGACCCAATGGGAGCCGTCCCTGGCGGTTGCTTCCCTTTTGGCCTCAGAGCATGGCCCTTCCCTGGCAAGAGCAGGGGAAAGACAAGGTCTCTTAGGAAAAGGAGGGAGACCGATTCTCACACTCTACATTGTCCCTTCTATTTCTTTTAAACTACAGATGTGTCATTTTGGGCTCATTAAACTCAACAGTCTTGGTGAAAGACACAATCACCTTTAGTTGTGTCACCAGAGACAAGAAGAAGAAGAAGAAGAAGAAGAAGAAGAAGAAGAAGAAGAAGAAGAAGAAGAAGAAGAAGAAGAAGAAGAAGAAGAAGAAGAAGAAGAAGAAGAAGAAGTTGAGCATTCATTGCTGCACATTTTAGCACTGTTGCTGTAAGAAGCCCTGGAAATGTTTAAAGAAAAGTCTGCCAGACTGCAGAGAAGGAGGTCCGGGGAAGGTCTGATAACACGTCTATCTCCAAGGTTTCAGGGCCAATATATCCTTTGCTCTCTGTTAAACTGGACTCAGACTCTTTCCTTGGTGAAGGACCCCAAGTGTTGGCACAGGGGTTAAAAGGAGAAGCTTACAGGCTAATAACGTCTTGATCTTTGATCAATTGAATGAAGTAGGCTGTTGCCTTTCAGGAAAACTTAGATCATTCAAAAATGTCTCTCTGCTACCACAAAAAATGTAGTAAATATGACCAAAGAGGATGGTGAGGGTTGAGGAAGGCAAGCAAAGAGGCACCAGTTGTGTATATAATGCTATGTTTGAACAGAGGCAATTCAGGACAAGCAGATGTCTCCACTGAGCCCACACTCAGACCAATTCCAGTTACCCTCTAGCTCTCTCTGCTACAGACAGACAGACAGACAGACAGACAGAACATTCTATATTTTGGAATAGTAGCCGTGTTAGTCTGTGGTTCAGGCATCTCAGAAAACAAAACAAAACAAAATAAACAAGTGGACTTGATCCACGAACGCTAACAATAAAAATATAGCAGTTAGTCTTTAAAGTGCTACTGTGTTTTTTATTTTATTTTATTTTATTTATTTTGTTTTGTTTTGTTTTCTGACATGCCTGAACATTCTATATGACACTATAGTAAAAATGGAGAGGGTGTGTTATAAAGCAAAGCAAACCAATCCCAATTATTTTCCACCCCACAGCACTTAGTGCCCTCTCTGGGCAGTTCGCAAGTCAATTAGCATTTTGCCCCAACATGCTTACCTTTCCGAAAAGGCTTAAAGACCTGGCTGGCGGAGCATGTATGGGGGCCCAGTAACACGGGATCCCACATAGGTTGGCTTATTTAAGGGACAGCCCCCCCTCATGCTTTTGTTTTATTTGCTGCACCGTTTTAATCTTTTATAAATTTTAAGGTTTTGAGATTTTAAATACTATTACCATATTAGATTTACTTGTGATTTTAAATTCATGTTGTAGGCCGCCCAGAGTCGGGTTTATCCGATTGGGGCGGGGTAGTAAATGTGAGTTAATAATAAATAATAATAATAATAATAATGCTGGGTACTAACTTTACCAACCTCAGAAGGATGGAAGACTGAGTCAACCTTGACCTAGGTCAGGATTGAACTCACCACCTTTGGGTTGCAGTACAGCAGTTTAACCACTGCACCACCAGTGCTCTTTTCCTAGAGATCCTACTTGCCAATTTGGAGTGCTTTAATGTCAGAGAACTCAGTATACACAATTCCCTTGGGTATAACTGTTGCAGTTTTTTCCTTTGTTTGCCATATTATTTTTACTCACTTATTGTAAACCAGTAGTTCTCAACCTTTTTAAGCTGGGGGCCATTGGGTCACACTCCCTCAGATAGCTTCAGGGGCCAGATGTTCATTTTGCCTTCCTCTACCACATGGCACTTCCTGGTGTGGTGGCGGCCATGAAGGGCCACATGAAATGTAGTCATGGGCTGCATCTGGCCCATGGGACACAACAGCTGAGAATCCCTGTTGTAAATGATGGGAACATAATGTATATGCCAGCCCTTCATGAATGAGCATTACTAAGAATGTTACCTAATATTTTGCCCCTAAATGACGCCTGCATCACCAAACACCCATTTCCTGGCCATATTTTAGTCTAACATCAATGAAGATTTCCTTTGTACCTCTACTCCTTCATTGACCATTGAGTCTTCTTTGATGGTCTACATTTGTAAACTTAAGCTTTGAACAAAACACTCAGATGGAGCCTAGAACTTAATGGAATTAGACCAGGTGTGTGATCTTGGAGTCACCTTTGACATATGTTAATCTGTTAATCTCACCTCAGGAAATTAACTAAATGTCTATCTCTCCTACTGGCCAAAGCCATTGTTTAACTTGAAACTCAGCTCTTTGTTTAAAGATGAAGCTGATTTTCTTTAAAATAGGAATGAATAGGTAACTTCTATGGAATTATTTCTGTTCCTGTCTGATTATGAAATTAATGCAGTCTGGCCGCATTTTCTGGGATCGGTTTGATCTAGTTGTCCCTGAGGAGGTGGACAGGCTCCTGGGAGCTGTCCATGCCATTGCCTGTGCATTAGATCTGTGCCCCGCCTGGCTAATTAAATCTACTAAGATGGTGACTGGCTCTAGCTGCTGCTGATCAACATGATAATTTTGATTACTGGTGTATAAGAATAAGATGCACTCTGCTTTTCTGTTGTATTTTAAGGGGTCAAAAGTGTGTCTTATACACTGGGAAATACAGTTTATTTTATACCTGGTAAGCCTCTGTTTGTTGGCCTTGGAGATAACCCAAACCCAGGAGTAAAAGGCACTCATAGGTCCTAAAATGCTACCCCTGGAGCCCTAGGATTAAATGGTTTCCTTTATTTCATTTTTATGGATTTTGGTACATTGATGTTGGCTCGCATTCTTGGTCACATTTTTGAAAGTTCAGGTTAACGGAAGACATAAAAGCAACATATTTTTAAATAATTTCTTCAGCATTGCAGTAGAGCAGTTTACTTTTGCTCTACCGCAACGTCTGGGACATTGAACCCGGACTCCATAGAAGATGTTGACCCCTGGGCCTCACTATTGTCTGGCTGCACTGCTGACAGAGGAGAATGTAGTTTACCTGATTTATTTGTTGTTCTGTTGCTTGTATTTATGCTTGTGCTTTTCATGTTTATCTGATACTCTGTGATATTCTGTGATACTTTGTTAGCCGCCCTGAGTCGCATTGCCAATGGCCAGCATACAAATGGAAATAAATAAATAAATAAATTTAGTATGGTTCCAACCCTTCAGGTGAGGTAGAAAGAAAAGTCAACAAAATGACACTATGTTTTGAACTTGCTTGGAATTCATTCCCATACAACAGCAGAGCACTCCAGCTGGACCAGAGTTAGATCCTCCTTCCCACAAGCAACCCTCGAGAAATAGCAATAGTACACTGTCTACTAACCAGTACGTTTCTGAAAGTCTCTTTGGCATTTCTGTGTGCATGCATGCACTCCTCTGCTTCTTCTCATCCACCTTGTGTTTAAGAAAACTATTCTAATGAAATAATGTGTAGATACTTACAAAGTAGCCATTCCCCCACCGACTCTCTCTCTCTCTCACACACACACACACACATACACACACACACAGAGAGAGACTTTCTCTCTCTTTCTCTCCTTATAGAAGGAGGTTTATGGAAAGTTTCACATTCAGCATGCTAGGGGACCAATGCTAGCACTCCGTTACTTTGCAGGCTTTGGACAATTAGCACCCATTGCCACATTTAGAAGTGGAGCTGTGGCCCCTGTGTGGTCTTCTTCATACTTTTCCCTTGGGCAATACCTTCAGTTCTGGCATGCTGCCAATGAGCTCGTAGGGGATTTTCACGTTGGGTTTCTTTGTGTATTCATGTGGGACGAGTTGAGGCGCTAGATCGCGATACCGGCCAAACAATCTGCAAGCAGACAAAGCAGACAGGAAAAGGGTCTTTTTTCATGCCTGCCTGGACATTTTCCAGGACTAGGGCTTCACTGGCCATTTTGTTTTCATGGATGTACATATGCTGGTGATTACACAGGACAATATTGGCTTCATTGGGGTTTTGTTTGTTTTCAAATATAAGCAAAGGTGGAGCCCAACCAGGAGTTCCATCAAACACAGTGACAGCAGCTGAGGCAAATGACTCTGAAGCGGGAGCTTACCAAAACCATTTTCAAGGGAAAGGCCAGAAGAGGCCCACTAGCTACCCACAGAGTTTCTTTGATGAGCACCATGAGGTTGTTGTCCGGAGGAAGCACACTGTCAGGGACCTGCCCTTTCAGAGCCAACGAAGACTTCCATTATCTCAAGATTGTTAGTAGTATCATAGACCGAACAACCTATACTCCTAATTTCTCTTTCATACAAGGTCTGTATTTTAATGGTGATAAAGAACCTCTAAGGGTAATATTCAACGTCTGTGACGCTATGGATAAAATTGCTAATGTAAAGTGTGGTGGTACGTCCTCGAGAGAATCCTACAATTGGAGAAATCAAGAAAGAAAGACTTTGGACATTTGCTCCAAGAACTTCTGAAAGAATGGTAATATTTTGTGTTTCTAGAACTACTAGTGTGGGTTAGAGGGTTTTCTTGGGAAACACACTCAAAAGCATCCCTGTTCTGTCTCAGCTGTTCACTACTGTTCTTGAAATCTTGTGAATACTTAGCAGTAAATGTGTGTTACGAAGCCAATCCCAAATCACGGAGACTGTTTTCAGTATTTTCCAAGGAAAGAGAATCGGTTCACCATTCTCTTTCTTAGGAATAAAGGCAAAGCTGAGAAAGTATGTACAGTATTAGCTGAAACTGTTCTGACCATTTAACTTTGCTAATTTATATCAAAAGTTGCACTTGAGTTTCTCCCCTTTTCATTTAGTTGTCAGCTGATCTGAAACAGAGGTGAAAGAGTGGTCCTGGGAAAAATATATAACTATTTTAGAGAATAATTTGTAAACAAATTTTGAGATGCATGAAGAAGAGGAAGAGGAAGAAGTTAATGCCCCAGTGAAACTATCTGCAGAAGGGGAGAGAATAGTAAGGGCTCTGATTTCCCAGCATTTGTGTAATTCGATAGCTCCTACCTACAGCCTGTTGTACACAGCTGTCATCGGTGGCAATGGCCAAGAACAATGAGGGAGAAGTTTTGAAAGGCTCCTTATCAATAATACATGTTTCTGCTTGATACAAGTATGGTCTTGGCTTCCATTCCAGGCATGAAAGCACAGCCATACTTAGGTTTCCACAACTGCCTCCTTTCACTTCACTTGCCTTTCATGCGATATCGTGCACAACTAATTCCCAAACAGGGACAAAATCTTACTTACCTGGATGCTCCCTACTCCTCGCCTTCCTGATTTCCCCTTCCATAATTGCCCTACCCCCGAGCTTAAGTCATGGCTCTTTTAATCGAGAATAATATCTGACACAAAATAACTATTATGGCTCTCTACCAGCAGGAGCATGTTCATTCATTTGTTGGTGTATACCACACTTTTATTTCAAAGCATTCCTCTTTTCCTTAACTAAATTTTATTTTCACAGTGACACAGTGAAGTAGGTCACAGTGAAAGATAAACTGACCCTAAGGTTGCCTAGTGAACTTCATAGGTAAGTGGGGATTGAAATCAGAATTATCAATGTCCCAAACTAAACATTAATCCACATCATCTCCTTATATTTAAAGAGCTATATATTTTTTGTCTGGGAGCAGGAAGATTACAGTAACCATTTTTTAAAAAATAAATAGTTCCCCCTGTCCCATTTGTTAAAAAAAAAAAACCTAAAGCCCAGAAAAGCAATTATTTCCATTAACGGAAATCTAAAATGTAGGAGAGAAGTTCAGTAGTGCATCTTTATTTATTTATTTATTTTTAGATTTGTACACCTGTATCAAACAACTCCCACTTTCCATTGTCGGATAAAACTACGTCTGTTTAAAGCAGAGTCCGCATTGCTTTCAAAAATTCTTTTCCCTTCAGAGGTAACAAGTGGACGATTACAAAATCTGGATGGTCGCTTGTCCTGTAACATGCCAGGATGTCATGTTGGATGATGACATGGAGAGAGATTTATACTGAAGCACTAGAAAAATGACCATCTGGACCTGCCTAGCAAGCCGCTGTCCTGCTGGCCTCTTTCACTTATTATCACTCTGTACCTGTGATGGTCGGAGGCTGAGCTGTGGAAAGGACTGTTTCCAACATGGAGTTGAAAACCCAGTAGAGCTGTAGGGGGTTGTTGTTTTTTAAAGGTAAAAATCTATTTTATTTTCTTTGACTCTCAAAAAGGCAAAAGTTGTTCCCTCCCCAGGTTGACATTTCCCAATATATGCTTTAGAAGCAACATATTTGTAATGCTCACCTCAAAATTTCTTTCCTTGTGAAAAATGTTGCATCCTGAAATACCAAAGCAAGACAAGAGCAAGCATTTGAATGTTGACAAATGTCATAGATCCATCCCACAGCTCTGTACTTTGTCACAACTTCAAGAAAAGCATTGATTCGCCTCCATTCCCAAATTTCCTCCCTTCTATTGACTTTTCCAGCAACAGATGCATGTTGAGCAGGTAAAGCTAAGCAATCTACACCTGCAAGTCAGGAAAGTCAAGGGTTTTTGTTTTTACTGCTCTGAATCGAGTGGCAGAAACAGTGGTCACTGAGCGGACCTTGTCACCCGGCACGGGAGGTGCCATTTCCACGCCGTGTAGTTCTTCTGTCCTTTCGCCTTTCTGATCTATCTTGCATTAGAAATGTTCATAAACAAAAGCAAAGCAATCCTAATTCTATACTTGCCACATAGTGTTCAGCGCTCTCTCTGGACAGTTAACAATTTAGCATTTCCTCTCAACATGCTGTGTCCTCATGTTACCTTGTGTCCTGGTCTGGATTGAACTCACAACTTTTTGGTTGCAAAGCAGCATTTTAACCAGCATGCCACCAGGTATCCTTGGAGAGAGCAATTTTCAGAACAGTCACGGATGTGAGGTGATGTGTAAGGATGAGAGAGATGCCCTTGCATTTCCCTTACCTGATACGCATCCAGTTGATTCAGAGTAAAGACGGTCTGCTTGTTACCCATTTCCGCTGTCCATGCCTTGTATGTTTCAAGGCATTTGCTCCAGAGGCAGCAGAATGAGAAGACAATGAAAAGGGGCCACAGTGTGGTGAGGATCAGGTGTCCGCCCGCTTTTACTCCATAGAGCTGTGGATCAGAACAGTGCCAGTTCACCAGGCCTGTTGACAGTGGCGTCGTATGGGCTTCAGCCGCCCGGGGCGAAGACCAAACTTGCTGCCCCCTCCATCTAGACTCGCCGCGCCCCCGCAGGACCCAGTTAAACCCTCACTGCCTGTGCCAAGGCCCCCAGGGCCAGACCCAGGGCAGGGAGAGCAAGCAGGCGAGGCGATGCCAAGCCCAAGTGCCTGCTACACCTCTGGCACCAGAGACATGACCAGGAGAAGGCAGGTGGTGGGGCACAGCAACAAGGGGAGGAGGTGGAGGAGGACCCAGAGACAATCAGAGCGCCGCTCCCGCCGACGATGCCCTTCCTGCCCTGCTGCCATGCCCTGGGTGGCCCTCAACATGGCACCCCCAAGTCGGGTCTGCCTGCCTGCCTGCCTGCCTGCGTTCCCAGGCTAGGCTCGGGCAAAGCTGCCTTCCCATCCGTTGCCTGGCTCGCAACCACGGCTGGCAGAAAGCAAAGAGGGGGTGGCCCAGCCACCAGCGCAGCAAAAGGGCCGCCTTCTGCTTGGGAAGTCCGGCTCCCTAAGCCCAGGCAGAGGGATGACAAAGCAGTGAGGACATTTTGATGCCTCCTGAAAAGTGCCACCTGGGACCATCTGCCCGCCCTGACCTCCCCACGCTACGCTTCTGCTTGTTGGCCAAGCATAGCAGTCAACCAAAGCTGCAGATCCCAAGTCACCCAACTATGACCAGCATCCCTGTTGTGAGATGGTTTGGGGGCCCCACATCACATGATTCCCTGAATAATAGTC